>OX421328.1:24233805-24244224 GCA_949125395.1 Diaphora mendica
TCTAAATACAATTAAATGATTTTCAATGCTAAATTTATTTAAAGTTAATTAATGATCGTGTAATTTTTTAGTTAGTTATCGAGGTATTATGCTGATCTGTTATTTTACTATTTATGTATATTGTTTTATATTAGGTTATTTTCTGATTGATGCTATTTGTGCTTATTTTCTTTTTAGTTATGCTTTTTCCTTATTTAAATTTGTTGTATTACTAATAGTTTTGTTCTCCAAGTGTATTTCGTTTGTGGTTTTCCCATCTATGAGGCCACGGCATTTGTGACTTTGTGTAATTTGTTTTGTGTTCTTGTCCAGTGTTTTTGTGAGTGTTTTTTGTGTGATTTTGTGATTTGTTGTTATAATCTATGTTTTGCGTGATTTAAATGTCTAAAAATGATGTTCGTGTCTGTACATGTTTTTTATTTTTAGCATTAATTCCGCCTTCGTTATCAACAATCTATTTATATGCTTAAATATAAACAATTATTATAAGCCCGGTCGTGAATAATTTATTATGCAGTTTATTTTAGTTGTGTGTGCGTGTTCAGTGTTTGTGTGCGTGTTATGATGTCTCGGTATATGTTCACAATATACTTTCAATATCTGTGTGTGTTCGTGTGTGTGTGTTTCTGTGTCGTGTGTGTATGAATGAGTGTGTCACGAATATGCCGTGGTTAACCTCGCCAGATAGTCCCACTTTTGGCGGACTGGGCACTCAGCGCTGAAGGCGTTGTGCCCCGTGCTGCTCAGCCTCTCCCCCTGGCAGTTGCAGCAGTTTGGTTCTGCACCACAGGCAGCGTCCGGGCATTCGGCCCTTAGGTGGGGCCCGCCACAATGGCTGCAGTTAGGTATAGTTGTGGTGCAGAACCTCTTGCTGTGCCCGTATCCCAGACACAGGGAGCACTGCACTAGAGGGGACTGGTCCGCAACCTTGATGGGTTGCAGATCGACATGCAGCCTTCCTCTGTCTAGGGCACGGGACCAAATCGTCGGGGAGACCCTGAGCACCACGTGGCACGTGTGGGGATTTTTGGCTCTCCTCCTGTACCGAACCGTTAGCCTGTCCTGGTCCGGTGTCAGGTCCCGGAATATCTCCCGGTTCCTGCACCTCACGGCCCTCACTAGGTCCTCGTCCGTTTGGGTCTTTTGGACGCCGTATAGTACCAGGAGGGGATCCTTATTTTTTATCTCCTCCACTACCAGATCTATGCCTTTCTCTGTCAATCTTTTTTGGGCCTGTTTTCTATCCTCTTCTGTTTTGTACCCTACTATCACTTTCCTGTCCTTAGCTTTTCTTATTTTTTCTACCTTGATCCAGCCTTCATCCTCGCTTGCAGCCTTTCGCAGTCTCTCTATTACCTGCTCCCCTGTGTCCATCTCGTCCTTAGACGTAACGACCACAGAGTGCAGGGTCGTCCGCTCCGGAAGCTGGGCTTCAGGGCGGCTCGTCACTATCTCCGCATAGGTCGCTGTTGATGTTCCTTTTCTTTCTCTCTCTTTTCCTTTATCGTCTTGACTTTCTATCATTTCTTTTATCTCTTCCATGGCTTTTGCGTTTTCTCTTAATATCTTTTCATTCTCCTCTATTTTCTTTTCTCTATTGTCTTGCTTTTCTAGGCTTTCTTTTATCTGTTCTATGGCTCTAGCGTTATTTTTCAGTATTTTCTCATTCTCTTCCATCTTTCTAAGGATTTGATTGTTTGTGTCAGCACGTGAAGCCCCCACGACTTCGAAGCTCTGATCCACAATTGATATTGTTCTGTCCTTTTCGTATTCTTTAAAAATTTGTTCAATGATGTTAATTCTGCATTCGATCTCCCTCTTTATTTCTCTTTTGATGTTCCCCGAGATTTTGAGTTGTTCTCTGATTATTTGGCAGTTTCGGGAGGCATGGTAGCTGCGCTTTTCTGCCGGGATCGTCGTTGCCTCCGGCGATGGTGATAATGAGGCAAAGCTGAGTCGTCTGTTTGTGAAGGTTCCAGTGGTGGACATGTTGGGGGTGCGTGTGACAATATAAATAAACAATGTGCGAGAAGTGCGGTAAGAGAGTGTGTGTAGTGTGTTGTGTATGTGACGGGGAAAATTGTCTTGCGTGTAAAGTATATGTTTGTGTGACCCTGTATGGAGGGGTGTGACAATTAACTGTGTGTGTCTGACCCTGTATAGGGGGGGGTGTCAGTTTGTAGTAAGCTTAAATTAATTATAGGTAATAAGCGATCTACCTAGTTATGAAGTTAAAATATTAAAATTTAAAAGTTAAATCAGTAAAGATAGTTAGTGCTCTAATTTGAGCCGGTCTATTAATTTTTGAGGTGTATAGTGCCTCTGTCAATAAATTAAAATAAGTGCGAAATTAAATTTGAGTGATTAAAATTTTTCCCTGGATGTTGGATTAAGGGGTCAGTGACCTTTACTCCAAAAAGTCTATATGACCCAGTAAAAGATGGGAGGGTGGGCGGGCAATTTTTCAATTTTCCGTCAGGCGGATCCGGACGAGAGTGGTGTCGTTCGACGGGTAATTGAAAGGGCTATTTAAATATATATAATTAGTAATTTGGAGAACAAAGGCTATCGAATTAATCGACAAAAACCTCAAAAATGACTAAAATTGAAATTTAAATGTTGAATTTCTAAGGTTATATTTACCAGATTTAAATAAAAGAGGTGTTGTTAGATAGGTCGTGACGCGAGCTATCTAGGTATGTATAATTTATTGTTCCCAAAAAATGAGGGAGCAAGTTATTCAAAGAAAATCTCAGAAAATTTTCGAAAAAGCGGTAAATTGAGTTTTGTTTGTTGAAAATTTACTACTTTTATTAACCAGATCTTAATAAAGGAGGTGTTATTAGATAGGCCTTGACGAGTTCTATCTAAATATATATAATTAAAAATTCCAAAAATAAATTTCGAAAAGTTATAAGCGAAGCGCCTTGGAAAATTCCTTAAAAATGCCGAAAGTCAAAATGAATGTGAAAATTTAGTAACTTCTATTTACCCAACCTGTACAAAGGAGGTGTTATTAGATAGGCCTTGATGAGGGCTATCTAGATCTGTAACTATGTCAAGTTTGAAGCGAAGCGTTATCGAGTAATTCGACAAAAACCTCGAAAATTTGGTAGTTTAGAAATTTAAAAATATTCTAAGTCCAGAAATTAAAAATTTTTCTTTATTTTTCAGGTAATTTTCTTCCCACGGGACGCAGGAGTGTCTACAAATATAATACCAACAAATAACAACGTTACTAGCAGCTGTTTTCAATGAAAATTTCGCACAAATGTTCCAAATGTTCACCCCTAAGGTAGACTTTGGAAAGTAAACAAACAATACCGAAAATTTTATAAGTCAATTTCCCAATTTTCCGTCAGGCGGATCCGGACGAAAGTGGTGTCGTTCGACGGGTAATTAACAGGGCTATCTAAATATGTATAAATGATAATGAGGAAAACAAAGGCTATCGAATTAATCGACAAAAACCTCAAAAATGACTAAAATTGAAATTTAAATGTTGAATTTCTAAGGTTATATTTACCAGATTTAAATAAAAGAGGTGTTGTTAGATAGGTCGTGACGCGAGCTATCTAGGTATGTATAATTTATTGTTCCCAAAAAATGAGGGAGCAAGTTATTCAAAGAAAATCTCAGAAAATTTTCGAAAAAGCGGTAAATTGAGTTTTGTTTGTTGAAAATTTACTACTTTTATTAACCAGATCTTAATAAAGGAGGTGTTATTAGATAGGCCTTGACGAGTTCTATCTAAATATATATAATTAAAAATTCCAAAAATAAATTTCGAAAAGTTATAAGCGAAGCGCCTTGGAAAATTCCTTAAAAATGCCGAAAGTCAAAATGAATGTGAAAATTTAGTAACTTCTATTTACCCAACCTGTACAAAGGAGGTGTTATTAGATAGGCCTTGATGAGGGCTATCTAGATCTGTAACTATGTCAAGTTTGAAGCGAAGCGTTATCGAGTAATTCGACAAAAACCTCGAAAATTTGGTAGTTTAGAAATTTAAAAATATTCTAAGTCCAGAAATTAAAAATTTTTCTTTATTTTTCAGGTAATTTTCTTCCCACGGGACGCAGGAGTGTCTACAAATATAATACCAACAAATAACAACGTTACTAGCAGCTGTTTTCAATGAAAATTTCGCACGGTTAGGTTAGGTTAGGTTAGGTTAGGTTAGGTTAGGTTAGGTTAGGTTAGGTTAGGTTAGGTTAGGTTAGGTTAGGTTAGGTTAGGTTAGGTTAGGTTAGGTTAGGTTAGGTTAGGTTAGGTTAGGTTAGGTTAGGTTAGGTTAGGTTAGGTTAGGTTAGGTTAGGTTAGGTTAGGTTAGGTTAGGTTAGGTTAGGTTAGGTTAGGTTAGGTTAGGTTAGGTTAGGTTAGGTTAGGTTAGGTTAGGTTAGGTTAGGTTAGGTTAGGTTAGGTTAGGTTAGGTTAGGTTAGGTTAGGTTAGGTTAGGTTAGGTTAGGTTAGGTTAGGTTAGGTTAGGTTAGGTTAGGTTAGGTTAGGTTAGGTTAGGTTAGGTTAGGTTAGGTTAGGTTAGGTTAGGTTAGGTTAGGTTAGGTTAGGTTAGGTTAGGTTAGGTTAGGTTAGGTTAGGTTAGGTTAGGTTAGGTTAGGTTAGGTTAGGTTAGGTTAGGTTAGGTTAGGTTAGGTTAGGTTAGGTTAGGTTAGGTTAGGTTAGGTTAGGTTAGGTTAGGTTAGGTTAGGTTAGGTTAGGTTAGGTTAGGTTAGGTTAGGTTAGGTTAGGTTAGGTTAGGTTAGGTTAGGTTAGGTTAGGTTAGGTTAGGTTAGGTTAGGTTAGGTTAGGTTAGGTTAGGTTAGGTTAGGTTAGGTTAGGTTAGGTTAGGTTAGGTTAGGTTAGGTTAGGTTAGGTTAGGTTAGGTTAGGTTAGGTTAGGTTAGGTTAGGTTAGGTTAGGTTAGGTTAGGTTAGGTTAGGTTAGGTTAGGTTAGGTTAGGTTAGGTTAGGTTAGGTTAGGTTAGGTTAGGTTAGGTTAGGTTAGGTTAGGTTAGGTTAGGTTAGGTTAGGTTAGGTTAGGTTAGGTTAGGTTAGGTTAGGTTAGGTTAGGTTAGGTTAGGTTAGGTTAGGTTAGGTTAGGTTAGGTTAGGTTAGGTTAGGTTAGGTTAGGTTAGGTTAGGTTAGGTTAGGTTAGGTTAGGTTAGGTTAGGTTAGGTTAGGTTAGGTTAGGTTAGGTTAGGTTAGGTTAGGTTAGGTTAGGTTAGGTTAGGTTAGGTTAGGTTAGGTTAGGTTAGGTTAGGTTAGGTTAGGTTAGGTTAGGTTAGGTTAGGTTAGGTTAGGTTAGGTTAGGTTAGGTTAGGTTAGGTTAGGTTAGGTTAGGTTAGGTTAGGTTAGGTTAGGTTAGGTTAGGTTAGGTTAGGTTAGGTTAGGTTAGGTTAGGTTAGGTTAGGTTAGGTTAGGTTAGGTTAGGTTAGGTTAGGTTAGGTTAGGTTAGGTTAGGTTAGGTTAGGTTAGGTTAGGTTAGGTTAGGTTAGGTTAGGTTAGGTTAGGTTAGGTTAGGTTAGGTTAGGTTAGGTTAGGTTAGGTTAGGTTAGGTTAGGTTAGGTTAGGTTAGGTTAGGTTAGGTTAGGTTAGGTTAGGTTAGGTTAGGTTAGGTTAGGTTAGGTTAGGTTAGGTTAGGTTAGGTTAGGTTAGGTTAGGTTAGGTTAGGTTAGGTTAGGTTAGGTTAGGTTAGGTTAGGTTAGGTTAGGTTAGGTTAGGTTAGGTTAGGTTAGGTTAGGTTAGGTTAGGTTAGGTTAGGTTAGGTTAGGTTAGGTTAGGTTAGGTTAGGTTAGGTTAGGTTAGGTTAGGTTAGGTTAGGTTAGGTTAGGTTAGGTTAGGTTAGGTTAGGTTAGGTTAGGTTAGGTTAGGTTAGGTTAGGTTAGGTTAGGTTAGGTTAGGTTAGGTTAGGTTAGGTTAGGTTAGGTTAGGTTAGGTTAGGTTAGGTTAGGTTAGGTTAGGTTAGGTTAGGTTAGGTTAGGTTAGGTTAGGTTAGGTTAGGTTAGGTTAGGTTAGGTTAGGTTAGGTTAGGTTAGGTTAGGTTAGGTTAGGTTAGGTTAGGTTAGGTTAGGTTAGGTTAGGTTAGGTTAGGTTAGGTTAGGTTAGGTTAGGTTAGGTTAGGTTAGGTTAGGTTAGGTTAGGTTAGGTTAGGTTAGGTTAGGTTAGGTTAGGTTAGGTTAGGTTAGGTTAGGTTAGGTTAGGTTAGGTTAGGTTAGGTTAGGTTAGGTTAGGTTAGGTTAGGTTAGGTTAGGTTAGGTTAGGTTAGGTTAGGTTAGGTTAGGTTAGGTTAGGTTAGGTTAGGTTAGGTTAGGTTAGGTTAGGTTAGGTTAGGTTAGGTTAGGTTAGGTTAGGTTAGGTTAGGTTAGGTTAGGTTAGGTTAGGTTAGGTTAGGTTAGGTTAGGTTAGGTTAGGTTAGGTTAGGTTAGGTTAGGTTAGGTTAGGTTAGGTTAGGTTAGGTTAGGTTAGGTTAGGTTAGGTTAGGTTAGGTTAGGTTAGGTTAGGTTAGGTTAGGTTAGGTTAGGTTAGGTTAGGTTAGGTTAGGTTAGGTTAGGTTAGGTTAGGTTAGGTTAGGTTAGGTTAGGTTAGGTTAGGTTAGGTTAGGTTAGGTTAGGTTAGGTTAGGTTAGGTTAGGTTAGGTTAGGTTAGGTTAGGTTAGGTTAGGTTAGGTTAGGTTAGGTTAGGTTAGGTTAGGTTAGGTTAGGTTAGGTTAGGTTAGGTTAGGTTAGGTTAGGTTAGGTTAGGTTAGGTTAGGTTAGGTTAGGTTAGGTTAGGTTAGGTTAGGTTAGGTTAGGTTAGGTTAGGTTAGGTTAGGTTAGGTTAGGTTAGGTTAGGTTAGGTTAGGTTAGGTTAGGTTAGGTTAGGTTAGGTTAGGTTAGGTTAGGTTAGGTTAGGTTAGGTTAGGTTAGGTTAGGTTAGGTTAGGTTAGGTTAGGTTAGGTTAGGTTAGGTTAGGTTAGGTTAGGTTAGGTTAGGTTAGGTTAGGTTAGGTTAGGTTAGGTTAGGTTAGGTTAGGTTAGGTTAGGTTAGGTTAGGTTAGGTTAGGTTAGGTTAGGTTAGGTTAGGTTAGGTTAGGTTAGGTTAGGTTAGGTTAGGTTAGGTTAGGTTAGGTTAGGTTAGGTTAGGTTAGGTTAGGTTAGGTTAGGTTAGGTTAGGTTAGGTTAGGTTAGGTTAGGTTAGGTTAGGTTAGGTTAGGTTAGGTTAGGTTAGGTTAGGTTAGGTTAGGTTAGGTTAGGTTAGGTTAGGTTAGGTTAGGTTAGGTTAGGTTAGGTTAGGTTAGGTTAGGTTAGGTTAGGTTAGGTTAGGTTAGGTTAGGTTAGGTTAGGTTAGGTTAGGTTAGGTTAGGTTAGGTTAGGTTAGGTTAGGTTAGGTTAGGTTAGGTTAGGTTAGGTTAGGTTAGGTTAGGTTAGGTTAGGTTAGGTTAGGTTAGGTTAGGTTAGGTTAGGTTAGGTTAGGTTAGGTTAGGTTAGGTTAGGTTAGGTTAGGTTAGGTTAGGTTAGGTTAGGTTAGGTTAGGTTAGGTTAGGTTAGGTTAGGTTAGGTTAGGTTAGGTTAGGTTAGGTTAGGTTAGGTTAGGTTAGGTTAGGTTAGGTTAGGTTAGGTTAGGTTAGGTTAGGTTAGGTTAGGTTAGGTTAGGTTAGGTTAGGTTAGGTTAGGTTAGGTTAGGTTAGGTTAGGTTAGGTTAGGTTAGGTTAGGTTAGGTTAGGTTAGGTTAGGTTAGGTTAGGTTAGGTTAGGTTAGGTTAGGTTAGGTTAGGTTAGGTTAGGTTAGGTTAGGTTAGGTTAGGTTAGGTTAGGTTAGGTTAGGTTAGGTTAGGTTAGGTTAGGTTAGGTTAGGTTAGGTTAGGTTAGGTTAGGTTAGGTTAGGTTAGGTTAGGTTAGGTTAGGTTAGGTTAGGTTAGGTTAGGTTAGGTTAGGTTAGGTTAGGTTAGGTTAGGTTAGGTTAGGTTAGGTTAGGTTAGGTTAGGTTAGGTTAGGTTAGGTTAGGTTAGGTTAGGTTAGGTTAGGTTAGGTTAGGTTAGGTTAGGTTAGGTTAGGTTAGGTTAGGTTAGGTTAGGTTAGGTTAGGTTAGGTTAGGTTAGGTTAGGTTAGGTTAGGTTAGGTTAGGTTAGGTTAGGTTAGGTTAGGTTAGGTTAGGTTAGGTTAGGTTAGGTTAGGTTAGGTTAGGTTAGGTTAGGTTAGGTTAGGTTAGGTTAGGTTAGGTTAGGTTAGGTTAGGTTAGGTTAGGTTAGGTTAGGTTAGGTTAGGTTAGGTTAGGTTAGGTTAGGTTAGGTTAGGTTAGGTTAGGTTAGGTTAGGTTAGGTTAGGTTAGGTTAGGTTAGGTTAGGTTAGGTTAGGTTAGGTTAGGTTAGGTTAGGTTAGGTTAGGTTAGGTTAGGTTAGGTTAGGTTAGGTTAGGTTAGGTTAGGTTAGGTTAGGTTAGGTTAGGTTAGGTTAGGTTAGGTTAGGTTAGGTTAGGTTAGGTTAGGTTAGGTTAGGTTAGGTTAGGTTAGGTTAGGTTAGGTTAGGTTAGGTTAGGTTAGGTTAGGTTAGGTTAGGTTAGGTTAGGTTAGGTTAGGTTAGGTTAGGTTAGGTTAGGTTAGGTTAGGTTAGGTTAGGTTAGGTTAGGTTAGGTTAGGTTAGGTTAGGTTAGGTTAGGTTAGGTTAGGTTAGGTTAGGTTAGGTTAGGTTAGGTTAGGTTAGGTTAGGTTAGGTTAGGTTAGGTTAGGTTAGGTTAGGTTAGGTTAGGTTAGGTTAGGTTAGGTTAGGTTAGGTTAGGTTAGGTTAGGTTAGGTTAGGTTAGGTTAGGTTAGGTTAGGTTAGGTTAGGTTAGGTTAGGTTAGGTTAGGTTAGGTTAGGTTAGGTTAGGTTAGGTTAGGTTAGGTTAGGTTAGGTTAGGTTAGGTTAGGTTAGGTTAGGTTAGGTTAGGTTAGGTTAGGTTAGGTTAGGTTAGGTTAGGTTAGGTTAGGTTAGGTTAGGTTAGGTTAGGTTAGGTTAGGTTAGGTTAGGTTAGGTTAGGTTAGGTTAGGTTAGGTTAGGTTAGGTTAGGTTAGGTTAGGTTAGGTTAGGTTAGGTTAGGTTAGGTTAGGTTAGGTTAGGTTAGGTTAGGTTAGGTTAGGTTAGGTTAGGTTAGGTTAGGTTAGGTTAGGTTAGGTTAGGTTAGGTTAGGTTAGGTTAGGTTAGGTTAGGTTAGGTTAGGTTAGGTTAGGTTAGGTTAGGTTAGGTTAGGTTAGGTTAGGTTAGGTTAGGTTAGGTTAGGTTAGGTTAGGTTAGGTTAGGTTAGGTTAGGTTAGGTTAGGTTAGGTTAGGTTAGGTTAGGTTAGGTTAGGTTAGGTTAGGTTAGGTTAGGTTAGGTTAGGTTAGGTTAGGTTAGGTTAGGTTAGGTTAGGTTAGGTTAGGTTAGGTTAGGTTAGGTTAGGTTAGGTTAGGTTAGGTTAGGTTAGGTTAGGTTAGGTTAGGTTAGGTTAGGTTAGGTTAGGTTAGGTTAGGTTAGGTTAGGTTAGGTTAGGTTAGGTTAGGTTAGGTTAGGTTAGGTTAGGTTAGGTTAGGTTAGGTTAGGTTAGGTTAGGTTAGGTTAGGTTAGGTTAGGTTAGGTTAGGTTAGGTTAGGTTAGGTTAGGTTAGGTTAGGTTAGGTTAGGTTAGGTTAGGTTAGGTTAGGTTAGGTTAGGTTAGGTTAGGTTAGGTTAGGTTAGGTTAGGTTAGGTTAGGTTAGGTTAGGTTAGGTTAGGTTAGGTTAGGTTAGGTTAGGTTAGGTTAGGTTAGGTTAGGTTAGGTTAGGTTAGGTTAGGTTAGGTTAGGTTAGGTTAGGTTAGGTTAGGTTAGGTTAGGTTAGGTTAGGTTAGGTTAGGTTAGGTTAGGTTAGGTTAGGTTAGGTTAGGTTAGGTTAGGTTAGGTTAGGTTAGGTTAGGTTAGGTTAGGTTAGGTTAGGTTAGGTTAGGTTAGGTTAGGTTAGGTTAGGTTAGGTTAGGTTAGGTTAGGTTAGGTTAGGTTAGGTTAGGTTAGGTTAGGTTAGGTTAGGTTAGGTTAGGTTAGGTTAGGTTAGGTTAGGTTAGGTTAGGTTAGGTTAGGTTAGGTTAGGTTAGGTTAGGTTAGGTTAGGTTAGGTTAGGTTAGGTTAGGTTAGGTTAGGTTAGGTTAGGTTAGGTTAGGTTAGGTTAGGTTAGAGTTAGGTTAGGTTAGGTTAGGTTAGGTTAGGTTAGGTTAGGTTAGGTTAGGTTAGGTTAGGTTAGGTTAGGTTAGGTTAGGTTAGGTTAGGTTAGGTTAGGTTAGGTTAGGTTAGGTTAGGTTAGGTTAGGTTAGGTTAGGTTAGGTTAGGTTAGGTTAGGTTAGGTTAGGTTAGGTTAGGTTAGGTTAGGTTAGGTTAGGTTAGGTTAGGTTAGGTTAGGTTAGGTTAGGTTAGGTTAGGTTAGGTTAGGTTAGGTTAGGTTAGGTTAGGTTAGGTTAGGTTAG
>OX421329.1:0-12500 GCA_949125395.1 Diaphora mendica
CTAACCTAACCTAACCTAACCTAACCTAACCTAACCTAACCTAACCTAACCTAACCTAACCTAACCTAACCTAACCTAACCTAACCTAACCTAACCTAACCTAACCTAACCTAACCTAACCTAACCTAACCTAACCTAACCTAACCTAACCTAACCTAACCTAACCTAACCTAACCTAACCTAACCTAACCTAACCTAACCTAACCTAACCTAACCTAACCTAACCTAACCTAACCTAACCTAACCTAACCTAACCTAACCTAACCTAACCTAACCTAACCTAACCTAACCTAACCTAACCTAACCTAACCTAACCTAACCTAACCTAACCTAACCTAACCTAACCTAACCTAACCTAACCTAACCTAACCTAACCTAACCTAACCTAACCTAACCTAACCTAACCTAACCTAACCTAACCTAACCTAACCTAACCTAACCTAACCTAACCTAACCTAACCTAACCTAACCTAACCTAACCTAACCTAACCTAACCTAACCTAACCTAACCTAACCTAACCTAACCTAACCTAACCTAACCTAACCTAACCTAACCTAACCTAACCTAACCTAACCTAACCTAACCTAACCTAACCTAACCTAACCTAACCTAACCTAACCTAACCTAACCTAACCTAACCTAACCTAACCTAACCTAACCTAACCTAACCTAACCTAACCTAACCTAACCTAACCTAACCTAACCTAACCTAACCTAACCTAACCTAACCTAACCTAACCTAACCTAACCTAACCTAACCTAACCTAACCTAACCTAACCTAACCTAACCTAACCTAACCTAACCTAACCTAACCTAACCTAACCTAACCTAACCTAACCTAACCTAACCTAACCTAACCTAACCTAACCTAACCTAACCTAACCTAACCTAACCTAACCTAACCTAACCTAACCTAACCTAACCTAACCTAACCTAACCTAACCTAACCTAACCTAACCTAACCTAACCTAACCTAACCTAACCTAACCTAACCTAACCTAACCTAACCTAACCTAACCTAACCTAACCTAACCTAACCTAACCTAACCTAACTAACCTAACCTAACCTAACCTAACCTAACCTAACCTAACCTAACCTAACCTAACCTAACCTAACCTAACCTAACCTAACCTAACCTAACCTAACCTAACCTAACCTAACCTAACCTAACCTAACCTAACCTAACCTAACCTAACCTAACCTAACCTAACCTAACCTAACCTAACCTAACCTAACCTAACCTAACCTAACCTAACCTAACCTAACCTAACCTAACCTAACCTAACCTAACCTAACCTAACCTAACCTAACCTAACCTAACCTAACCTAACCTAACCTAACCTAACCTAACCTAACCTAACCTAACCTAACCTAACCTAACCTAACCTAACCTAACCTAACCTAACCTAACCTAACCTAACCTAACCTAACCTAACCTAACCTAACCTAACCTAACCTAACCTAACCTAACCTAACCTAACCTAACCTAACCTAACCTAACCTAACCTAACCTAACCTAACCTAACCTAACCTAACCTAACCTAACCTAACCTAACCTAACCTAACCTAACCTAACCTAACCTAACCTAACCTAACCTAACCTAACCTAACCTAACCTAACCTAACCTAACCTAACCTAACCTAACCTAACCTAACCTAACCTAACCTAACCTAACCTAACCTAACCTAACCTAACCTAACCTAACCTAACCTAACCTAACCTAACCTAACCTAACCTAACCTAACCTAACCTAACCTAACCTAACCTAACCTAACCTAACCTAACCTAACCTAACCTAACCTAACCTAACCTAACCTAACCTAACCTAACCTAACCTAACCTAACCTAACCTAACCTAACCTAACCTAACCTAACCTAACCTAACCTAACCTAACCTAACCTAACCTAACCTAACCTAACCTAACCTAACCTAACCTAACCTAACCTAACCTAACCTAACCTAACCTAACCTAACCTAACCTAACCTAACCTAACCTAACCTAACCTAACCTAACCTAACCTAACCTAACCTAACCTAACCTAACCTAACCTAACCTAACCTAACCTAACCTAACCTAACCTAACCTAACCTAACCTAACCTAACCTAACCTAACCTAACCTAACCTAACCTAACCTAACCTAACCTAACCTAACCTAACCTAACCTAACCTAACCTAACCTAACCTAACCTAACCTAACCTAACCTAACCTAACCTAACCTAACCTAACCTAACCTAACCTAACCTAACCTAACCTAACCTAACCTAACCTAACCTAACCTAACCTAACCTAACCTAACCTAACCTAACCTAACCTAACCTAACCTAACCTAACCTAACCTAACCTAACCTAACCTAACCTAACCTAACCTAACCTAACCTAACCTAACCTAACCTAACCTAACCTAACCTAACCTAACCTAACCTAACCTAACCTAACCTAACCTAACCTAACCTAACCTAACCTAACCTAACCTAACCTAACCTAACCTAACCTAACCTAACCTAACCTAACCTAACCTAACCTAACCTAACCTAACCTAACCTAACCTAACCTAACCTAACCTAACCTAACCTAACCTAACCTAACCTAACCTAACCTAACCTAACCTAACCTAACCTAACTAACCTAACCTAACCTAACCTAACCAACCTAACCTAACCTAACCTAACCTAACCTAACCTAACCTAACCTAACCTAACCTAACCTAACCTAACCTAACCTAACCTAACCTAACCTAACCTAACCTAACCTAACCTAACCTAACCTAACCTAACCTAACCTAACCTAACCTAACCTAACCTAACCTAACCTAACCTAACCTAACCTAACCTAACCTAACCTAACCTAACCTAACCTAACCTAACCTAACCTAACCTAACCTAACCTAACCTAACCTAACCTAACCTAACCTAACCTAACCTAACCTAACCTAACCTAACCTAACCTAACCTAACCTAACCTAACCTAACCTAACCTAACCTAACCTAACCTAACCTAACCTAACCTAACCTAACCTAACCTAACCTAACCTAACCTAACCTAACCTAACCTAACCTAACCTAACCTAACCTAACCTAACCTAACCTAACCTAACCTAACCTAACCTAACCTAACCTAACCTAACCTAACCTAACCTAACCTACCTAACCTAACCTAACCTAACCTAACCTAACCTAACCTAACCTAACCTAACCTAACCTAACCTAACCTAACCTAACCTAACCTAACCTAACCTAACCTAACCTAACTAACCTAACCTAACCTAACCTAACCTAACCTAACCTAACCTAACCTAACCTAACCTAACCTAACCTAACCTAACCTAACCTAACCTAACCTAACCTAACCTAACCTAACCTAACCTAACCTAACCTAACCTAACCTAACCTAACCTAACCTAACCTAACCTAACCTAACCTAACCTAACCTAACCTAACCTAACCTAACCTAACCTAACCTAACCTAACCTAACCTAACCTAACCTAACCTAACCTAACCTAACCTAACCTAACCTAACCTAACCTAACCTAACCTAACCTAACCTAACCTAACCTAACCTAACCTAACCTAACCTAACCTAACCTAACCTAACCTAACCTAACCTAACCTAACCTAACCTAACCTAACCTAACCTAACCTAACCTAACCTAACCTAACCTAACCTAACCTAACCTAACCTAACCTAACCTAACCTAACCTAACCTAACCTAACCTAACCTAACCTAACCTAACCTAACCTAACCTAACCTAACCTAACCTAACCTAACCTAACCTAACCTAACCTAACCTAACCTAACCTAACCTAACCTAACCTAACCTAACCTAACCTAACCTAACCTAACCTAACCTAACCTACCTAACCTAACCTAACCTAACCTAACCTAACCTAACCTAACCTAACCTAACCTAACCTAACCTAACCTAACCTAACCTAACCTAACCTAACCTAACCTAACCTAACCTAACCTAACCTAACCTAACCTAACCTAACCTAACCTAACCTAACCTAACCTAACCTAACCTAACCTAACCTAACCTAACCTAACCTAACCTAACCTAACCTAACCTAACCTAACCTAACCTAACCTAACCTAACCTAACCTAACCTAACCTAACCTAACCTAACCTAACCTAACCTAACCTAACCTAACCTAACCTAACCTAACCTAACCTAACCTAACCTAACCTAACCTAACCTAACCTAACCTAACCTAACCTAACCTAACCTAACCTAACCTAACCTAACCTAACCTAACCTAACCTAACCTAACCTAACCTAACCTAACCTAACCTAACCTAACCTAACCTAACCTAACCTAACCTAACCTAACCTAACCTAACCTAACCTAACCTAACCTAACCTAACCTAACCTAACCTAACCTAACCTAACCTAACCTAACCTAACCTAACCTAACCTAACCTAACCTAACCTAACCTAACCTAACCTAACCTAACCTAACCTAACCTAACCTAACCTAACCTAACCTAACCTAACCTAACCTAACCTAACCTAACCTAACCTAACCTAACCTAACCTAACCTAACCTAACCTAACCTAACCTAACCTAACCTAACCTAACCTAACCTAACCTAACCTAACCTAACCTAACCTAACCTAACCTAACCTAACCTAACCTAACCTAACCTAACCTAACCTAACCTAACCTAACCTAACCTAACCTAACCTAACCTAACCTAACCTAACCTAACCTAACCTAACCTAACCTAACCTAACCTAACCTAACCTAACCTAACCTAACCTAACCTAACCTAACCTAACCTAACCTAACCTAACCTAACCTAACCTAACCTAACCTAACCTAACCTAACCTAACCTAACCTAACCTAACCTAACCTAACCTAACCTAACCTAACCTAACCTAACCTAACCTAACCTAACCTAACCTAACCTAACCTAACCTAACCTAACCTAACCTAACCTAACCTAACCTAACCTAACCTAACCTAACCTAACCTAACCTAACCTAACCTAACCTAACCTAACCTAACCTAACCTAACCTAACCTAACCTAACCTAACCTAACCTAACCTAACCTAACCTAACCTAACCTAACCTAACCTAACCTAACCTAACCTAACCTAACCTAACCTAACCTAACCTAACCTAACCTAACCTAACCTAACCTAACCTAACCTAACCTAACCTAACCTAACCTAACCTAACCTAACCTAACCTAACCTAACCTAACCTAACCTAACCTAACCTAACCTAACCTAACCTAACCTAACCTAACCTAACCTAACCTAACCTAACCTAACCTAACCTAACCTAACCTAACCTAACCTAACCTAACCTAACCTAACCTAACCTAACCTAACCTAACCTAACCTAACCTAACCTAACCTAACCTAACCTAACCTAACCTAACCTAACCTAACCTAACCTAACCTAACCTAACCTAACCTAACCTAACCTAACCTAACCTAACCTAACCTAACCTAACCTAACCTAACCTAACCTAACCTAACCTAACCTAACCTAACCTACCTAACCTAACCTAACCTAACCTAACCTAACCTAACCTAACCTAACCTAACCTAACCTAACCTAACCTAACCTAACCTAACCTAACCTAACCTAACCTAACCTAACCTAACCTAACCTAACCTAACCTAACCTAACCTAACCTAACCTAACCTAACCTAACCTAACCTAACCTAACCTAACCTAACCTAACCTAACCTAACCTAACCTAACCTAACCTAACCTAACCTAACCTAACCTAACCTAACCTAACCTAACCTAACCTAACCTAACCTAACCTAACCTAACCTAACCTAACCTAACCTAACCTAACCTAACCTAACCTAACCTAACCTAACCTAACCTAACCTAACCTAACCTAACCTAACCTAACCTAACCTAACCTAACCTAACCTAACCTAACCTAACCTAACCTAACCTAACCTAACCTAACCTAACCTAACCTAACCTAACCTAACCTAACCTAACCTAACCTAACCTAACCTAACCTAACCTAACCTAACCTAACCTAACCTAACCTAACCTAACCTAACCTAACCTAACCTAACCTAACCTAACCTAACCTAACCTAACCTAACCTAACCTAACCTAACCTAACCTAACCTAACCTAACCTAACCTAACCTACCTAACCTAACCTAACCTAACCTAACCTAACCTAACCTAACCTAACCTAACCTAACCTAACCTAACCTAACCTAACCTAACCTAACCTAACCTAACCTAACCTAACCTAACCTAACCTAACCTAACCTAACCTAACCTAACCTAACCTAACCTAACCTAACCTAACCTAACCTAACCTAACCTAACCTAACCTAACCTAACCTAACCTAACCTAACCTAACCTAACCTAACCTAACCTAACCTAACCTAACCTAACCTAACCTAACCTAACCTAACCTAACCTAACCTAACCTAACCTAACCTAACCTAACCTAACCTAACCTAACCTAACCTAACCTAACCTAACCTAACCTAACCTAACCTAACCTAACCTAACCTAACCTAACCTAACCTAACCTAACCTAACCTAACCTAACCTAACCTAACCTAACCTAACCTAACCTAACCTAACCTAACCTAACCTAACCTAACCTAACCTAACCTAACCTAACCTAACCTAACCTAACCTAACCTAACCTAACCTAACCTAACCTAACCTAACCTAACCTAACCTAACCTAACCTAACCTAACCTAACCTAACCTAACCTAACCTAACCTAACCTAACTAACCTAACCTAACTAACCTAACCTAACCTAACCTAACCTAACCTAACCTAACCTAACCTAACCTAACCTAACCTAACCTAACCTAACCTAACCTAACCTAACCTAACCTAACCTAACCTAACCTAACCTAACCTAACCTAACCTAACCTAACCTAACCTAACCTAACCTAACCTAACCTAACCTAACCTAACCTAACCTAACCTAACCTAACCTAACCTAACCTAACCTAACCTAACCTAACCTAACCTAACCTAACCTAACCTAACCTAACCTAACCTAACCTAACCTAACCTAACCTAACCTAACCTAACCTAACCTAACCTAACCTAACCTAACTAACCTAACCTAACCTAACCTAACCTAACCTAACCTACCTAACCTAACCTAACCTAACCTAACCTAACCTAACCTAACCTAACCTAACCTAACCTAACCTAACCTAACCTAACCTAACCTAACCTAACCTAACCTAACCTAACCTAACCTAACCTAACCTAACCTAACCTAACCTAACCTAACCTAACCTAACCTAACCTAACCTAACCTAACCTAACCTAACCTAACCTAACCTAACCTAACCTAACCTAACCTAACCTAACCTAACCTAACCTAACCTAACCTAACCTAACCTAACCTAACCTAACCTAACCTAACCTAACCTAACCTAACCTAACCTAACCTAACCTAACCTAACCTAACCTAACCTAACCTAACCTAACCTAACCTAACCTAACCTAACCTAACCTAACCTAACCTAACCTAACCTAACCTAACCTAACCTAACCTAACCTAACCTAACCTAACCTAACCTAACCTAACCTAACCTAACCTAACCTAACCTAACCTAACCTAACCTAACCTAACCTAACCTAACCTAACCTAACCTAACCTAACCTAACCTAACCTAACCTAACCTAACCTAACCTAACCTAACCTAACCTAACCTAACCTAACCTAACCTAACCTAACCTAACCTAACCTAACCTAACCTAACCTAACCTAACCTAACCTAACCTAACCTAACCTAACCTAACCTAACCTAACCTAACCTAACCTAACCTAACCTAACCTAACCTAACCTAACCTAACCTAACCTAACCTAACCTAACCTAACCTAACCTAACCTAACCTAACCTAACCTAACCTAACCTAACCTAACCTAACCTAACCTAACCTAACCTAACCTAACCTAACCTAACCTAACCTAACCTAACCCGTGCGAAATTTTAATTGAAAACAGCTGCTAGTAACGTTGTTATTTGTTGGTATCATATTTGTAGACACTCCTGCGTCCCGTGGGAAGAAAATTACCTGAAAAATAAAGAAAAATTTTTAATTTCTGGACTTAGAATATTTTTAAATTTCTAAACTACCAAATTTTCGAGGTTTTGTCGAATTATTCGATAACGCTTCGCCTCAAAGTTGACATAGTTACAGATATAGATAGCCCTCATCAAGGCCTATCTAATAACACCTCCTTTGTATAGGTTGGGTAAATAGAAGTTACTAAATTTTCACATTCATTTTGACTTTCGGCATTTTTAAGGAATTTTCCAAGGCGCTTCGCTTATAACTTTTCGAAATTTATTTTTGGAATTTTTAATTATATATATTTAGATAGAACTCGTCAAGGCCTATCTAATAACACCTCCTTTATTAAGATCTGGTTAATAAAAGTAGTAAATTTTCAACAAACAAAACTCAATTTACCGCTTTTTCGAAAATTTTCTGAGATTTTCTTTGAATAACTTGCTCCCTCATTTTTTGGGAACAATAAATTATACATACCTAGATAGCTCGCGTCACGACCTATCTAACAACACCTCTTTTATTTAAATCTGGTAAATATAACCTTAGAAATTCAACATTTAAATTTCAATTTTAGTCATTTTTGAGGTTTTTGTCGATTAATTCGATAGCCTTTGTCTTCCAAATTATCATTTATATATATTTAGGTAGCCCTGTTAATTACCCGTCGAACGACACCACTTTCGTCCGGATCCGCCTGACGGAAAATTGGGAAATTGACTTTTAAAATTTTCATTACTGTTTGTTTACTTTTGAAAGTCTACCTTAGGGGTGCACATTTGGAACATTTGTGCGAAATTTTAATTGAAAACAGCTGCTAGTAACGTTGTTATTTGTTGGTATCATATTTGTAGACACTCCTGCGTCCCGTGGGAAGAAAATTACCTGAAAAATAAAGAAAAATTTTTAATTTCTGGACTTAGAATATTTTTAAATTTCTAAACTACCAAATTTTCGAGGTTTTGTCGAATTATTCGATAACGCTTCGCCTCAAAGTTGACATAGTTACAGATATAGATAGCCCTCATCAAGGCCTATCTAATAACACCTCCTTTGTATAGGTTGGGTAAATAGAAGTTACTAAATTTTCACATTCATTTTGACTTTCGGCATTTTTAAGGAATTTTCCAAGGCGCTTCGCTTATAACTTTTCGAAATTTATTTTTGGAATTTTTAATTATATATATTTAGATAGAACTCGTCAAGGCCTATCTAATAACACCTCCTTTATTAAGATCTGGTTAATAAAAGTAGTAAATTTTCAACAAACAAAACTCAATTTACCGCTTTTTCGAAAATTTTCTGAGATTTTCTTTGAATAACTTGCTCCCTCATTTTTTGGGAACAATAAATTATACATACCTAGATAGCTCGCGTCACGACCTATCTAACAACACCTCTTTTATTTAAATCTGGTAAATATAACCTTAGAAATTCAACATTTAAATTTCAATTTTAGTCATTTTTGAGGTTTTTGTCGATTAATTCGATAGCCTTTGTCTTCCAAATTATCATTTATATATATTTAGGTAGCCCTGTTAATTACCCGTCGAACGACACCACTTTCGTCCGGATCCGCCTGACGGAAAATTGGGAAATTGACTTTTAAAATTTTCATTACTGTTTGTTTACTTTTGAAAGTCTACCTTAGGGGTGCACATTTGGAACATTTGTGCGAAATTTTAATTGAAAACAGCTGCTAGTAACGTTGTTATTTGTTGGTATCATATTTGTAGACACTCCTGCGTCCCGTGGGAAGAAAATTACCTGAAAAATAAAGAAAAATTTTTAATTTCTGGACTTAGAATATTTTTAAATTTCTAAACTACCAAATTTTCGAGGTTTTGTCGAATTATTCGATAACGCTTCGCCTCAAAGTTGACATAGTTACAGATATAGATAGCCCTCATCAAGGCCTATCTAATAACACCTCCTTTGTATAGGTTGGGTAAATAGAAGTTACTAAATTTTCACATTCATTTTGACTTTCGGCATTTTTAAGGAATTTTCCAAGGCGCTTCGCTTATAACTTTTCGAAATTTATTTTTGGAATTTTTAATTATATATATTTAGATAGAACTCGTCAAGGCCTATCTAATAACACCTCCTTTATTAAGATCTGGTTAATAAAAGTAGTAAATTTTCAACAAACAAAACTCAATTTACCGCTTTTTCGAAAATTTTCTGAGATTTTCTTTGAATAACTTGCTCCCTCATTTTTTGGGAACAATAAATTATACATACCTAGATAGCTCGCGTCACGACCTATCTAACAACACCTCTTTTATTTAAATCTGGTAAATATAACCTTAGAAATTCAACATTTAAATTTCAATTTTAGTCATTTTTGAGGTTTTTGTCGATTAATTCGATAGCCTTTGTCTTCCAAATTATCATTTATATATATTTAGGTAGCCCTGTTAATTACCCGTCGAACGACACCACTTTCGTCCGGATCCGCCTGACGGAAAATTAAAAAATTGCCCGCCCACCCTCCCATATTTCACTGGGTATATAGGTTCGGCTGAACAGGGATCGCCAACTGTTGGTATTGACCCAAAATTTTAATTAGGGAAAAACTTTAGTCTTTTATAATTAAATTTCGTATAGTCTTAAGTTATTGTATTAGGTTTTTATTTGTTGACTGAGGCTATTTACACCTCCTATAATATATAGACCGGCTCCAATTAGAGAGAAAACTTTTGTTTTGATTAAATTTTATTTTAATATAGTAACTGTGTAGATTTAAGTTTACACAAATCATATTTTAATTTAGTCATATAATTGACACACCCCCCCTATACAGGGTCACACAAACACACTTGACAATTTTCCCCGTCACACACTAAACACTTGCACACATCCTCTCACACACATTCTATTGCCTTATTTTATTGAATTTTAACATGTTCCAAACGCCACCTACGTCTGTCGCGGCTCCCGGCGCCTCTACCTCGCCTTCAATAGTGCAGGACGCTGCCAAGACTTTTATCCGAAGACCCGGAACAAAGCGAAGGTCGCTCGACCAAATGGATTTGTACAAAAGGCAGCAGAACACCTACGCTGGCCAGTCGAGTGACCATCTACTCCAGGAGGTGATGAAGACCTTTGAGGAGATCCCCTCGAAGGTCCAACAATACCCTCAAATGAGGAAGGACATCAAAACCTACCTGGAGGTCCAATCTGACAAGGGTCTTCGGATACTCTTTGAGTTGTGCAAGCGCGTGAAGAGCTTGGAGGAGGAGGCGTCCAAGGCTGCTGGTGCGGGTGCGGTGGCCGAGACTCCTGCAAAGGAGGATGCGGCCACAGTAGCCGTATCTTCGGCACAGGAGGGAAGACTGCTGGCGAAACTGGGGGAGGTCGAAGATTCAATATTTACTTGGATCAACGAGGCCTACTTTAAGTTAAAAAAGGAAATCAAGGACCTCGACCAAAGCAACGACGATCGGGGCGCTGACGTCTTGGAAAGGGTCTTCGAGAAGGTTGAGGAGACCCAAGTCGACATCGACAAATCGACGGAGGTCATGATTGTGCGTGCGCAGTCCCAAATCGAAGACCTGATTGGGACTGTCGCCAAAGACATAGTTGTCGAAACACAGACGCACATCACCTCAACCTTTAAAGGGCTAACACCCGAAAGCGCCCTGGACCTAGTCCCCAAGACCTACGCCAGTGTAGCAGCAACCAGACCCGGGCGCCGACCGGCGCTTCACTCTGTGGCGGTGACCTCAAAGGACAGTCAGGAGACTGCCGATGAGGTACTCGCCAGGGTGAAGAAGGCGGTCGACGCCAGGGGTACTGGTCTAAAAATTAGTAAGGCCAGGAAAGCAAAGGGCAGTACAGTGATCCTGGGATGTGACACGGAGACAGAACGGAACAAGGTGAGAGAGCGTCTCGAAAGATATGGAAATGGGCTAAACGTAGTGCCCATGAAGAACAAAGATCCACTCGTCGTCCTTAAAGACGTCTACATGGACAGCGACGACGAGGAAACGATCAGGGCCCTTTACACCCAAAACACCGAAATCTTCATGGGCCTACAACAAGAGGAAAAGGAACTGTCCATCAAATACAAAAAGAGGACCAGGAACCCCAAGACGTCCCACATAGTATTACAAATCAAGCCAAGGGTATGGCAAAGGATGACGGAGGCGGGAAACCTCTACCTGGACCTGCAAAGGATCAGGGTGGAGGACCAGTCTCCGCTCATCCAATGCACAAAGTGCCTGGCATTCGGACACGGCCGTAAGTTCTGCACCGAGGGTGTGGACAGGTGCAGCCACTGTGGAGGCTCGCATCTGCGCGAGAAGTGCCCCGACTACACCGCGGGTTCTGAACCGCGGTGCTGCAACTGTTCGCACTCTGGACTGCAGAGCGTCAGCCACAACGCCTTTAGTGCCGAATGCCCAACCCGCTCTAAATGGGACTACCTGGCGAGACAAA
>OX421329.1:15000-20000 GCA_949125395.1 Diaphora mendica
AACCTAACCTAACCTAACCTAACCTAACCTAACCTAACCTAACCTAACCTAACCTAACCTAACCTAACCTAACCTAACCTAACCTAACCTAACCTAACCTAACCTAACCTAACCTAACCTAACCTAACCTAACCTAACCTAACCTAACCTAACCTAACCTAACCTAACCTAACCTAACCTAACCTAACCTAACCTAACCTAACCTAACCTAACCTAACCTAACCTAACCTAACCTAACCTAACCTAACCTAACCTAACCTAACCTAACCTAACCTAACCTAACCTAACCTAACCTAACCTAACCTAACCTAACCTAACCTAACCTAACCTAACCTAACCTAACCTAACCTAACCTAACCTAACCTAACCTAACCTAACCTAACCTAACCTAACCTAACCTAACCTAACCTAACCTAACCTAACCTAACCTAACCTAACCTAACCTAACCTAACCTAACCTAACCTAACCTAACCTAACCTAACCTAACCTAACCTAACCTAACCTAACCTAACCTAACCTAACCTAACCTAACCTAACCTAACCTAACCTAACCTAACCTAACCTAACCTAACCTAACCTAACCTAACCTAACCTAACCTAACCTAACCTAACCTAACCTAACCTAACCTAACCTAACCTAACCTAACCTAACCTAACCTAACCTAACCTAACCTAACCTAACCTAACCTAACCTAACCTAACCTAACCTAACCTAACCTAACCTAACCTAACCTAACCTAACCTAACCTAACCTAACCTAACCTAACCTAACCTAACCTAACCTAACCTAACCTAACCTAACCTAACCTAACCTAACCTAACCTAACCTAACCTAACCTAACCTAACCTAACCTAACCTAACCTAACCTAACCTAACCTAACCTAACCTAACCTAACCTAACCTAACCTAACCTAACCTAACCTAACCTAACCTAACCTAACCTAACCTAACCTAACCTAACCTAACCTAACCTAACCTAACCTAACCTAACCTAACCTAACCTAACCTAACCTAACCTAACCTAACCTAACCTAACCTAACCTAACCTAACCTAACCTAACCTAACCTAACCTAACCTAACCTAACCTAACCTAACCTAACCTAACCTAACCTAACCTAACCTAACCTAACCTAACCTAACCTAACCTAACCTAACCTAACCTAACCTAACCTAACCTAACCTAACCTAACCTAACCTAACCTAACCTAACCTAACCTAACCTAACCTAACCTAACCTAACCTAACCTAACCTAACCTAACCTAACCTAACCTAACCTAACCTAACCTAACCTAACCTAACCTAACCTAACCTAACCTAACCTAACCTAACCTAACCTAACCTAACCTAACCTAACCTAACCTAACCTAACCTAACCTAACCTAACCTAACCTAACCTAACCTAACCTAACCTAACCTAACCTAACCTAACCTAACCTAACCTAACCTAACCTAACCTAACCTAACCTAACCTAACCTAACCTAACCTAACCTAACCTAACCTAACCTAACCTAACCTAACCTAACCTAACCTAACCTAACCTAACCTAACCTAACCTAACCTAACCTAACCTAACCTAACCTAACCTAACCTAACCTAACCTAACCTAACCTAACCTAACCTAACCTAACCTAACCTAACCTAACCTAACCTAACCTAACCTAACCTAACCTAACCTAACCTAACCTAACCTAACCTAACCTAACCTAACCTAACCTAACCTAACCTAACCTAACCTAACCTAACCTAACCTAACCTAACCTAACCTAACCTAACCTAACCTAACCTAACCTAACCTAACCTAACCTAACCTAACCTAACCTAACCTAACCTAACCTAACCTAACCTAACCTAACCTAACCTAACCTAACCTAACCTAACCTAACCTAACCTAACCTAACCTAACCTAACCTAACCTAACCTAACCTAACCTAACCTAACCTAACCTAACCTAACCTAACCTAACCTAACCTAACCTAACCTAACCTAACCTAACCTAACCTAACCTAACCTAACCTAACCTAACCTAACCTAACCTAACCTAACCTAACCTAACCTAACCTAACCTAACCTAACCTAACCTAACCTAACCTAACCTAACCTAACCTAACCTAACCTAACCTAACCTAACCTAACCTAACCTAACCTAACCTAACCTAACCTAACCTAACCTAACCTAACCTAACCTAACCTAACCTAACCTAACCTAACCTAACCTAACCTAACCTAACCTAACCTAACCTAACCTAACCTAACCTAACCTAACCTAACCTAACCTAACCTAACCTAACCTAACCTAACCTAACCTAACCTAACCTAACCTAACCTAACCTAACCTAACCTAACCTAACCTAACCTAACCTAACCTAACCTAACCTAACCTAACCTAACCTAACCTAACCTAACCTAACCTAACCTAACCTAACCTAACCTAACCTAACCTAACCTAACCTAACCTAACCTAACCTAACCTAACCTAACCTAACCTAACCTAACCTAACCTAACCTAACCTAACCTAACCTAACCTAACCTAACCTAACCTAACCTAACCTAACCTAACCTAACCTAACCTAACCTAACCTAACCTAACCTAACCTAACCTAACCTAACCTAACCTAACCTAACCTAACCTAACCTAACCTAACCTAACCTAACCTAACCTAACCTAACCTAACCTAACCTAACCTAACCTAACCTAACCTAACCTAACCTAACCTAACCTAACCTAACCTAACCTAACCTAACCTAACCTAACCTAACCCGTGCGAAATTTGAATCGAATACAGCTGCTAGTGTTGTTGTTATTTGTTGATATCATCTTTGTAGACACTCCTGCGTCCCGTGGGAAGATAATAACCTGAAAAACAAAGAAAAATTTTAGTTTCTGGACTTAGAATATTTTTAAATTTCTAAATTAACAAATTTTCGAGGTTTTTGTCGAATTATTCGATAACGCTTCACCTCAAAGTTGACATAGTTACAGATCTAGATAGCCCTCATCAAGGCCTATCTAATAACACCTCCTTTGTATAGGTTGGGTAAATAGAAGTTACTAAATTTTCACATTCATTTTGACTTTCGGCATTTTTAAGGAATTTTCCAAGGCGCTTCGCTTATAACTTTTCGAAATTTATTTTTGGAATTTTTAATTATATATATTTAGATAGAACTCGTCAAGGCCTATCTAATAACACCTCCTTTATTAAGATCTGGTTAATAGAAGTAGTAAATTTTCAACATATAAAACTCAATTTACCGCTTTTTCGAAATTTTTCTGAGATTTTCTTTGAATAACTTGCCCCCTCATTTTTTGGGAACAATTAATTATACATATCTAGATAGCTCGCGTCACGACCTATCTAACAACACCTCTTTTAATTAAATCTGGTTAATAGAATCTTAGAAATCCGATATTTAAATTTCAATTTTAGTCATTTTTGAGGTTTTTGTCGATTAATTCGATAGCCTTTGTCTTCCAAATTATCAATTATATATATTTAAATAGCCCTTTCAATTACCCGTCGAACGACACCACTTTCGTCCGGATCCGCCTGACGGAAAATTGGGAAATTGACTTTTAAAATTTTCATTACTGTTTGTTTACTTTTGAAAGTCTACCTTAGGGGTGCACATTTGGAACATTTGTGCGAAATTTGAATCGAATACAGCTGCTAGTGTTGTTGTTATTTGTTGATATCATCTTTGTAGACACTCCTGCGTCCCGTGGGAAGATAATAACCTGAAAAACAAAGAAAAATTTTAGTTTCTGGACTTAGAATATTTTTAAATTTCTAAATTAACAAATTTTCGAGGTTTTTGTCGAATTATTCGATAACGCTTCACCTCAAAGTTGACATAGTTACAGATCTAGATAGCCCTCATCAAGGCCTATCTAATAACACCTCCTTTGTATAGGTTGGGTAAATAGAAGTTACTAAATTTTCACATTCATTTTGACTTTCGGCATTTTTAAGGAATTTTCCAAGGCGCTTCGCTTATAACTTTTCGAAATTTATTTTTGGAATTTTTAATTATATATATTTAGATAGAACTCGTCAAGGCCTATCTAATAACACCTCCTTTATTAAGATCTGGTTAATAGAAGTAGTAAATTTTCAACATATAAAACTCAATTTACCGCTTTTTCGAAATTTTTCTGAGATTTTCTTTGAATAACTTGCCCCCTCATTTTTTGGGAACAATTAATTATACATATCTAGATAGCTCGCGTCACGACCTATCTAACAACACCTCTTTTAATTAAATCTGGTTAATAGAATCTTAGAAATCCGATATTTAAATTTCAATTTTAGTCATTTTTGAGGTTTTTGTCGATTAATTCGATAGCCTTTGTCTTCCAAATTATCAATTATATATATTTAAATAGCCCTTTCAATTACCCGTCGAACGACACCACTTTCGTCCGGATCCGCCTGACGGAAAATTGAAAAATTGACCGCCCACCCTCCCATATTTCACTGGGTATATAGGTTCGGCTGAATTTTATTTAGGGAAAATTTTTATTGTTACATTATTAAATTTCGTATAGTTTTAAGTTAATTATTTTAAGTTTTATTCGTCGACTGAGGCTATATACACCACATAAAATAAATAGACCGGCTCAAATTAGAGCAACAAATATATGCACATTGATTCAAACTTTTAAGTTTTAGCTTTACATTGACATTCACCCCCCTATACAGGGTCAGACACACACTTTTACACTAACATTCACACCCCTATACAGGGTCGAATACATATATACACACCGACAATTTCCCCTGAACACACACGACATCAACTCACAAACTTACACCCATATTTATAAACTCACCGAACGCACACCCCCAACATGTCCACCACTGGAACCTTCACCAACAGACGACTCAGTTTTGCTTCATCATCACCAACGCCGGAGGCAGCGACGATCCCGGCAGACAAGCGAAGCTACCAAGCCTCCCGAAACTGCCAAATCATAAGAGAGCAGCTCAAGATCT